>JAAEAF010002153.1:14993-34912 GCA_011037195.1 Triatoma infestans | reverse complement strand
GCAAATGGCAAGGGATAGGAGCCTGTCACTTCAAGGAGACTCCCAAAGTTAATAAGTACATCTACAATAAGCAAGTGCTCTCAGGCTCGGAGTGGACAAACGCGATAAAATTAAACATAAATTATGCTCCACTCAAGGGCGTTCCCGGAGTTGCCACAAGTTCAGCAGGAGATATTGGACCCCTCTGCCGCAAATGCGGTAGAGAGAACGAAACACCGGCACATATGCTCGGAAATTGTCCACAATATGCTCCTCGTGACCAGGCGGCATCACAGGGTCAAGCACGCGATCGCAGAGTCTCTTAGGGCTCTTGACTGCTTTGAGGAAGTGTACGCTGTTGATGATGAGGGCTCTGCGCGATGACGGCCTTTATAAGGGACAGCAGACTAGCGTACATCATTGATCCGACGGTGCGTTATGAAAATAACGATCACAGCAGGGGGATAAGGTCGACACAGAAAAGCGTGTATTACATATCTCTCCGAGAAGTATAGAGATATGTTTGGGGAACGGGACTATAAAGTGCGTGGTCTATGGTTCGGTGCTCGGGGGACTATTCCAAAGAAAACGGTGGAATTCTGGGACGAGGTCGGTATAGACCCGAATATATTGCCGAGGCTAACGGAGGAGATTATTATAGACTCTCTAGCCATCATTAACCACCACATCTACAGTTAGACTTTGCGCACACACGTCTGTTGTCGAAAAGTGGAAAACAATAACAAAACAAAATTATCTGTTTCATGATTTAATCTGTGTAATAATGTATTGTTTCCTCTTTCTTTGTTTATGTCAGTTCGATTGATTGGTAAGCTGTGTGTTAGCAACTTGACATTGTCGAGCAGCCCCACTGACAATTCTTTACGAATAAAGTGTTTCTCTCTCTACAAAACAGTTGGCCAAGTGGCATTGTTATTTTCCTAACGGATTCTTGTGCCTTTGTTTCCCTAATAGCAATGACTCCAAATTACAGTACCTGACTCTTTTCACTGCACTGAGATACATTTAAAATATTAACAAAATTAGATTTTTCAAACTATAAAATATACTAAACTATTTTTCAAAACTATCATTTTCTTTTGTTTCTTTCTGAAACTACACACGCTTTACTGCACGCCCATATCGTTTAAATGTGCATTTGTCAAATAATAATGCATTAATTAAAGGACAAATAAATTTTCTATTAATCATTGCTTTAAGCGTCTTTTTGTAAGTCAGGGGCGGGTGTTGGTGTAGTGGTTATGAGCATGGACTTGTAAGTGGGAGGTCTCCAGTTCTCGAGTCTTGCTTATAACTGCTAAATTTTATATTGATTTCAAAAATGTTTAATGGTAAAGTAGGGGCTTCCGCCCCCCGGACATGACACCTAATTTGGTAATTAAGCCCGTCTGAAAAAATAGGCGTTACTTTACATTACTTTTCTTTCAGGTCTTTTTTGTAGTATAGGCTTACGTTTATAAAGAGGAAGAATCACGACCTAAACAAAATCTTTATGTAATTCTGAGATTGCTTAAAACTTGAGTAGGTTCGTGTCAACGAAAAAAATGTGATGTGAAAGAGTCACACGGACTTTCTTTTGCTACTTTTAATGTAATTATATATAAAATAACAAATTTTCTTTATTTTAGTATTTATTCTAACATAAATACAGAAATGGTAGAGGGGGATAAATTCCTATCTTAGAGATAAGCTTGGCTCGTAAAGAAGTAATTAAATTCTAGCCGTGCAGATCGCACTAAAAACATCGAACAACGCTGCATTTAACATTTTTGAATTTTAATGACCTACATTCCACACAATCGTTAAAATTCAATTTTGTTTTGCAAAAGTGTTTCATATAAAAATGATATGTTTATATCTGTGATGTTAGAATACTAAGTATGAACAAAAAAAAAAAAAAACTGGGCTGCCTATAGATTTTATCCCTTTCTAGAAGCCTCTACAGCTCATTGTCTAGAGGCCGGTAGTGCACTGAGAAGGTTCCGATACGCCAATGACCATATATGTTGATGCGCCTTAAATTAAAAAAAATAAATAAATCATGAAAATTGTATGACCACCAATCATGTTAACTATTTCTCGATACGGTCAGACATAAGATAGATGGTGCATTGTATTTCGCATTTTGTAAAATCTAAACAAATGACAAAATCGTATTTGCGAAATTTGATGCTGCACGATTTGGATAAAAAAAAAAAAACGATGTCTAATTGAATTTCTCAATTTGAGGTTCCCATTTTTTTTTGTGAACATTCGTTCATATCTATTTGTGGAACCAAATAAAGAATATATTATTTCCTATCATATATATGTATGCTCAATTATATTAGGAAATTCCTTTAATTGTGAATAAAAATGTTTATAAAATCGTGTAGAGATGATAATTTATATTTTCTTTAGTCTGGCCACTCCTTAAGTTCTAAAAAGTTCCAAATGAAACTTTTCTGGGATATTTTTAACATAAACTGTACTAAATGATTTAAGGTTGAACCTGTATAAAAATAGACAATTAAAATTTTAGAGATCCATTAAACTACCGAAAAATATTACTGAAATAAAACACGGATTTCTACACCGACCGACTAACGATTGACAACGAAAAATAGGGATGATGATTGAAATGAGAATGAAGCCTCATTTTTTTTTATTATCAATCGTACTTTGCATCGAAGATAAGTACACTTAATATAAGCGACGTAAATAGTGACGTATACATTTTTATTGTTTCAAAGATGATGTATTCGTTTTTATTAATATTTGCTAACTAATTTAAGGAACTTATCACAGACACTTATCCGTGGGAGCGTGCTTCATTTTGTGGTCATCGACCGGTTTTAGGCATTCGCCTATCTTCAGGATGCGTTTTTCAGACAGTGTGACAACACAGACTTGCACAGAGCATAATATTCAGTTTTACAAATTGAGTGTAAACACTGTAAACACACTTTTACAGTGCGTAAAACTCAATTTGCTCTGTGGAAATCTGAGTAGACACACTGTCTGAAAAACGCATCCTGAAGATGGGCGAACGCCTGAAAACCGGTCGATGACCGAAAAAGGAAGCAGGCTACTACGGACAATGTCTCTGATGCTTTCCAGCTGTACGGAACCAACCACCACAACAACTAATTTAGGAACTTCTCTGTTTTTAAATTTAGGTTCTGAAGGCTGGATTACGACCGCGAGCTGGGGTTGCTCAACGTTGGGTGTAGAGGCTTCCCACGATAGTGCACTTTACTGTGATATACCTATATAATATTAAAGACTATTAAGTATACTAAAAATTCCAAGGTTAGCCTACTGACTGTTTACAAACTGTTCTTGTGAGAATTGAAGTGTGCAATAATCGTTGTAAGTATTATAATTCGGATTTTTCAAAGAATTTCTCTATTTCTCGAAACTTTTCCTATACTACTTACGTACCATCAGCCAATGAGAAGATATCTTTGCTAATATGTCACGAATAATAAATTGTAAATGTTAATAGGAACATAAACAAATTATTAACACATCTTATTTATTGATAATATTTTCGATGTTCTAAAATAATCCATTATTAAACCATTTTTTAAGTTCTGGTTGTACAGCTGATTTGTATAAATCAGTTTTAAATAAATCTTCATTAAAAGCTTCCATACATTTACTTTCATCATTTAAATATTCCAATTTAAAAGCTCCTTTCACTTCAGCTATGGTAACTGGTAAAAGAATCACACTGGATATAAAACTGTAGTATTCAGTACGTTTAGCTTCTGAATGAATATGGTCCAATGTTGGTGTCCGTTCTTCAAAACCGTACACAGCTAATGTAGATTGTAGTGATTTGTGATAGATAAAAATTAATTGATCATAATTTGATCTACGTACATCAGGATGCACACTAACATATAGAAAGTACATCAAATCAAATATATATGGATTAATATGTGTTGTTTGGAAATCAAGAAATCTGAAACATAAAGAATAATTCAAAGTTTTATTTACACTATGTAACACCGGTAATATCAGCTGGTACCTATCTGATACACACATAAAATTTACAAGATTCCTCCTACCGTTATTATATTGTTTTCAATTATTTCTTTTGTTTTCTTTAACTTTTTATTTGTCACTTATAACTGTTAATAATGGTACAATGAGTAAATATGGTAAGAGTGGGAAATGGATTGAATGGTGGTCATCCAATAATGATTTCCATTAGTCAAGAAGGTGATTGCGGGGCAACGACGGCACAGTCGCCGTCGGGAGTTTTGGAAGGAAGTGCGGGTGAGGACAAGTTAGCTGCTAATGGATAAAGGATCTGTTGATACGTTTTGTGAAATTTATTGTAACGAGTTTTAGTAAGTTCGTATATAAAAGGAATTTTGAGAACTTTATATATAGTTAGGTTAGTACTAAAGGTTTACATACGGCAGAGGATTTTGGATTGAAGTGCTTGCAATAGATTAATATTAGATCGTTTAGCTAATCCTTAAAGTTCAAGTCCGTAAGTCCATATAGGTGCAAGGAGGAGGGATAGATTCAGTCGACTTTTATTAGCGTTAATAAATTTTAATAAGAAGTGTTAGTTCTAGGAAATCAAGTAGTCTAGCTAGAACCGTATTATCTCAATTAAATTTAAGTCATTAAATGTTTTTAATTAATATTAACCACAATAACTTCCATATGAAATTTGAAATTCCCTATTTCAAAATTTTTTTTCAAGCAAAAATTCTGCAGAAGGTTGGACGCAGTTTCGTAAATTAAATATTGTTGCTGAGAAAAAGACGTCATTTACCAGAAACGACAAACGAGACCTCATTATAACTTGGAATAATCAAAATATGGTTCCATAATCTTTGAGGGCAGATTTACGATATTATAATATTATAATTCTAACATGACTCATACAAAAATAAAGTTTCTTCTTTTGCAATTAACCTATGGATGTATACATGCCATGGCAAACGTGATAATTGATTTCATTTTTCAATCATCGATAAGTAACCATTTTTTTTTAATCATTGATAAATGATGTTATGAATGAATAATATTTTTTTTTCATTTACTTAATTGTAGATAGCTGTGGAAAATTTATGTCTTACTTGAAAGCAATTGGATAATTCTCATCACAAGGACTATATTTAAACATCATGTTACATGTCCAACAATCGCCATGACACATTGTAATAAAATTATTTTCTTGAGGCGCAAATAATTGTTTTACTTTTTCTATAACAGTTTCATGTTGTTTGTAAAGTCTATCTCCAATCTCTTTCCTAGAATAATATTGAATATTAACAATATGATTTAATGAGGTATTAAAATTAAATATGTATTGTTGTTCGAAAAGTATGAATTATATTATAATTATCTATAAAATAAATTATCTATTAAACAATAATAGTAAAACTGCTATATTTCAACAAAAGTATTACTATTTAAATTTAAGAATAAATATTGATTGCATGCATTTTTACTTTCTGCAACACTCCTGGTATGTGGAAGTGTTGCAATTGTGCCTTAAGAGAAAGTCTAAGGATAATACTGTTGGATTCAAACCTAGTACTACAGCGTAGGAGTCCACCGCGTTATCACTGAGCTAATCTCTTCCCTAATCAGCGCCCGCTCTAGGGGCGGGCAATCCGTACATTTGTCCGAGGCGCCAAAATTTATGGGCGCCATTTTGGCTGTGAGTGTGAGAAAAATATTGATGTACTAAATACTCAATTAATAGAAAATTTCACATATCGATTTTTGGTTCGCTAAAAATTTACAGTCCGTAGCCGTATTTATATTGTTTATGTCTAAAAGCTAAAAATATTTACACTATTATTGAAAAATTAACGCAGAATTTGTAAAGGACGATGCATGAACTAGTTTGAACATGCATATACTGATCTGAACAGAATAACATTAGCACGCAAGCAGAGCGCTGCTTCAGCTTGTGTTTGTACGTGCATACAGTTGCTTAAAAAAATTTATATACACATATTCTTAAGGGGCGGCAATTTGTCTTTTTGTCCGGGGCGGTGTAAACCGCTAGAGCCGTAATAAAAAGTAAATGAAGATAATTTTTGACCATTTGATTATAGACGAATCAAGGTCCACTGAGGAGCGGTAAAAAACGCTTTTTAATAGATTACCCAAATATTTGACAAATTTATTATCTTCTTTGGGGGTAAAAATGAAAAGCATTTTAAGAAGCAAAAAACACAATCTCGAAAAAAGTAAACAAAAATAGCTAAAACTTCGTTACTCATGCGATGATCATTATGGGAACAATAAATATTCCTTCTGATTTCCTCCGGATAACTTCACAGCTCCGTTTATCAAATATAAAGTTTAAACAGATCAAATAAGATTTTCACCCAACGAACTTTTGTAATTTTAATGTTTTAATGTTTCGATGAGCCATTCATTATTAGAATCCGAATTTTTCATTTTTTTCTTAGAAATAAATATTTAAGCAATTTCATTGCAGTTGACACTGAGCACGGGAGGATACACACGTCAATGATTAAAATTGAAAACTTATATTAATTTAGTGCTGGGTCAACACCGACTTCAACTTCACGGGAATCGAGCCTTGAATTCTCGCAAGAAAAGCGAGTACGCTAGCCACTAGACCAACGCGTGAGGACTGTTATTATTATGATAATTCATGATAATCGAGGGAAAAGCTGGTGATGTTAACTCTATTTTGCCAATGAGTCGGGCAGCGGTATTATTCGCTGCTATTCAGATGGCTGTAGGCAGGAGGGCACTGGCCTGTCGGGGGCGGGACATGGTTTCAGGAGTTGGATAGAGGGAGAGTTCGGTGGTCTTGGGTGGGTTGGCCACGGTCTTTCAGGCAGAGGTGGTGGGCATTATTGAATGCTGCCACCTGGTGGGGGAGTGGCAGGGAGAGTTCAAGGAAGTGCGGATTTTCTCGGATAGCCAGGCCGCACTAAGGGCTTTGAGTAAGCCTTGGTGGAGTTCGAAATTAGTGGGAGAATGTCGGAGGAAGCTCAATGCTTTAACTCAGAGGGGTACGGTGCGCCTCTATTGGATACCCGGACACGCGGGAATAGAGGGGAATGAGAGGGCAGACCAGTTGGCTAGGGAGGGATCATCTCAACCATTTTGCGGTCCTGAACCAGCCCTGGCTGTCACAAAGACGTTTCGTGACAAACAGATTAGACTTTGGGAGACGAAAGTTTTGGAGAAACGCTGGGGGGACACGCAGGGGTGCCTCCAAGCCAATAGATTTATAAAGACAAGTAGGCAGGGAACTGCGGCGTATCTCCTGTCCCTTAGTAGGACGGGTCTGAGGACCCTAATAGGGATGGTGACTGGACACACTTGGGTGTCCAGCCACTTGTTTAATATAGGGAGGACTGTAGTCCCATTTGTCAGAACTGTGACGACGGAGTCAGGGAAAGGTGTACCACTACCTTTGTCAGCGTCCCCGTTTCGCTGGAACTAGGTTTCGTGTTTTTGGGAGGGCATCACTCTCGCAGGATTGTCTGCACGAGCTGGAGTTTCTTGGGATACTGTAGATTAACCGGTAAGCTACCGGGGGAGATTTATTAAGATGATAGGGGGGTATTGGGGGGGATAAAGGCCACATAAGCTTAGGTCCCGCACCATTAGGCACCCGAACTACAATAATAATAATAATAATTCTATTTTATTGAGGAATTAAGTTCCTTTATTGCCATGATCTCTAGCTGGATCCTCCTTTTATATATTACTTTTTCTATTTTTGTGTAATTTCTTATTTATTTCATCCCCTCTTATTTAATTGTAAGCAAAGTTTACTACAAGTTTTCTAAGTTAAGTACATAAACTATCTGCAATATAAATAATAAATAAACCCTCCATATAAACAAGTTAATCAAATTAAAACGATTTTGATATTTACTTTGTCACAAATAATTAATGACAAAAAACAGTGATTTCCAGCTTAATATTAGCTTATTCTACAAGAATCGTTTTCTATTGATGATGACTATAATATTAATATGTTAATAGCAAATAATGATAGAATTCTCAAATTTATTTATGTATATGTCCAAACTCCTTGGATAAGGAGAAAGGCCTTTAAATATGAATATGATGTTTTATACAAACCATTCAGCAGTCCAGTACTTTTTTATTGTTGTTGATAGAACTATTAAACCACATTTAAATAATCTTTCTATTATATCAGATTCTACTTCCCAATAAAATGGCGCTAAATCTCCTTTATCTAAAAGTCGTTTTTGCATAAGTACGTATCCAAGTGCATGTAAACGGCCTAAACTGTGCAATACAAGTTTTGAATGATTCAAATCTAACATTTTCTTTCTGTCAGCAACTACATAGTTTTTTAACTAAAAAACAAAAAAAAAAATTCATTAGTTGTGACAGTATATTGGGGAAAAGATAACAAAAGTAAAATATTCACCTTTAAATCTTCGAATACCATGAGATCGTAAGGCCGATAGCCAATAAGATTGCACCATAATTTATCATTGTTATCTTGGTATTCATTCATCAATGCTTCGAATTTTTTAAACACATCCGTATAAACCTGAAAAATATAGAATACCTACGTATAAATTACAGATAAATGTTTCTATGCTGTTATACCGATAACAGGAATTTTGTTATATAATCCGTGAGTCAGGTGCGTAAACATGGTGAATTCTAAAACACAGAGGTCTTCGGGTTGATACGGCGTCAATGGTTTGTTTTAAACTGACTTTTCACCCGAAACAACACATTCCAACTAAGAATAAACAACTGAGGCGATATCAAACTAAAGACCTAAGTGTTTTTTTGTCCGCAAGCCGGCAAGATTATAAGGTAAACTTAGAATTTATCGGGGAATGAAATTCCATCCAATTCTGAAAAGTTGCATCAGACTTTTAATGGCAATTAAAAACATTTAAGGCAATTGAAAAATAATTATTTGCAGGAAATCAGAGGCCAATAACAAACGGAAGAGTTCTTAGCAGACCTTTGCAGAAGCTTGTAAAAACCAACTCAACCAGGGTCTGGCAGCTTTATGGATTATCGTGGGTCTGCTGACTGGGCTTACTGAGCCTGGGTAATAATGGTCACTCTATGCTTGGCCTGGCTGAGAAAGAAACATCACTACAAGTTATTCAAAATTCGAAAGTCTGGAAAAAGGTTGAATCATTCAAATGATTGTTGAATAGCATCCTCGTGAACATATGGGGGCGCGTCGCAGGCGGCTTGGTGAGGCCTGCTGATTGATACCAGATTTGCACATTATGCTCTCTATTAACATACAGGTTAACTAAATTATCCGAGAGTATACAGTGTAGATCCTTTTAGATTGCGGCGATTGAGAGTCATTAGGACTAATCCCCCTTTCTATATTTTATATTATTCTAAATCTAAAAATTACTTGTAAAGAAATTTTCTCATTCGAAATTTACTTAAAAATACATGTTGTATACCTTAGTTTCAATCTTAAATACTGGCATGTCTGAAAGTGCTTCCAATTTGTCCTTGTGTTCATGAGCTTTTTTCAATATAACAGACATTTTGGACTTTTGTCCGTTGCGTAGTATCACAGTCAGTTTTGCTCTACAAATAATACTGGCATAATTATCACCTTCGGGTGTTGGTTGTTTCATTTCAATATCAATAATTCTTGACACTGATTTCTCATTCATAAATTTATTTAATAAAGCTTCCAACCAAATACATTGTTCCTAGAAAAACAAAAATTAAATTAATGGTAATAAAAATTTATTTTTCAATAAATTGTTTTTTTAATTTGAGGCACGTTAGCATCCATGGTCATTGGCGCCCGAAGCCTTCTCAGTGCACTGCAGGCGTCCGAACAGTGTTTTTCGTTGCAGCCACACTGTCCATCACCGGGCAGTGAGCAGTACAGGCTCCTAGCAAAAAAAATCTAAGGGAGCACAGCTGGCTCGAACGCAAGTCCTCCGCATGTGGGTCCAGTACGCTAACCTATTTCCTTCCCTATTTCAAGAAATGGTTATTATTAAATTAGTAAATTATTTGTCTCCAGATATCTTAATTGAATTTAGAGTGTTTTGGGGTAAGCCGAATTATGATTATTAATAGCTAACGAAGCTATCATTGTGTTAATGGGAGCATTCAAGGTATACGGATCAGCCGCCATTGCTCTACCCTCTTATACATTAGAGACATTTTCCGTGGTAGCCTGCTTCATTTTATGGTCATCGACCGGTTTCGGGCGTTCGCCCATCTTCAGGATGCGTTTTTCAGACAGTGTGCCAACACAGACTCGTACAGAGACTTAGTTTCACACTCATGGAGTCTCTGTACGAGTCTGTGTTGGCACACTGTCTAAAAACGCATCCTGAAGATGGGCGAACGCCCGAAACCGGTCGATGACCACAAAATGAAGCAGGCTACCACGGAAAATGTCTCTGATGCTTTCCAACTCTGTGGAACCAACCACCACAACTCTTATACATTCTCTATCCTCATACAGTATCGTAAAATGTAATAATATGATGTTTAACTGCAAGAAGTAACGTTTATGGTTCCATCAATTCACCATTCATCCATCACCAAATCCTGCTGGGTATGATGTAATGGAATTATGTTAGCGAGTTTACCACACAAATGCTATACTCAACATTTCCAATAGCAGTCGCAAAAAACATGTCTTGATGCTCAAAATACCAGAACATTGTGGAGTAAAGAAATCTCAAGCACAGCATTGAAATGTTCCACTACGCTAGCCACACTAACTCACCACCGTTTGAAAAAGCAAGAGTTCTAAGTAGCATACAAGTGCCTCACTACAGCCAACGCTACCATGCTACATTTATGACGCTACCAATATCAACACTTTTCGCACGGTCACTCTGCCCTCCATGTACTCTTCCCTTCTTACAAAGTATACTATAACAATATAACGTTGTGTTTTACATACAAGTGGTCGGTGTACTAAAGTATTACACCCATCGCTAATCATCCCTACCATTACAGTTACTTTCATGTTTAGAACACTGATCCTATCATGAATTATTTATCCACTATTTCCGACCACTACACTTATGTAATTATGTTAGAAAGGATTGTTCGAAAGTCCCCCCCCCCCTCCCGAAATTCGAATAAATACAAAAACTAATTTGAGAAATTCTTGAGCATTAAGTCTGTGTAATAGAATATATTCAAAAAGAATATGTCGATATCCTGGCAAAAGATGTTTATTAAGTCGGGTGAAGAAATTCCGGTAGCTAGTTTTGGGAGATATTAATTATCCTTTATTAGTAATGCTTAGTCGGTATTTAGAATTATGTCAGGACCAATATAGAAATGAATATACAGGCAAATATTTATTCAGACATACAGCCTCGTATCCCTTGTAAACCTTGGTTTGAAGAGTTGGATGGTGAAAGGCATTTTTATATCACGATAATGCGATTGAGATTTTACCTTGACTTTACCAAGCCGCACCTTTATAAAATCCACATCGTAAATAGTCCCAAATGTGATTGCGGTAACCGGAAGGATGGCCGATATCAATCATTTACTCTTTAGCTGTAACATTTATAATAAAAAAAAAAAAAAAAGGAAAATTTTCAACCGATTATGTACGATTTCCTGGTAGTGCAAAAACCATATTGGCACTAATGGAAAAGGAAGCTCTTTTATGCATGTATAATTTCATTTAAGGGAATAAAATAACATAAATCGTATTAGGAATTATCTTTCAGTATACCTTAGTTCTGTGTACATTTCACTTATTTTCCCTTATTTCTAAAAGAGTATATGAAGAAATGGTTTTTGTTTGTTTTGTTTTCCAGGAATGTAGTCTTTGTTGTTGTCGATTGTGAACGACACTGACTTCAAGGCCAGTGAACAGCTAAACTTAAAAAAAAGAAAATATCACAAAAAAAATCAAACTTTATATTCCGTTTGTAAATATTAATTACATATATGTTATGTAAATCTTGTAAAACTCCGTTCACCGGAACTGAATGGTATGGAAAATTTTATTTTGTATTCTATACTATTCTTCTTGACATGTTTCTTAAGAAGAAGAAGAAGAAGAAGTTGAAGACATTAAAAATAAGAAGCATGTTACGACTGACAAAAATCCTAGATATTGCCTAGCATGGCGAATCCAACCACATATTCATCAGTATAGAATGACTTGTTCAAACTTTTGTCAGATTTCCTTAAAAAAGCTCCTATATTATTTACAATAGTGTATAACACAATAGTATAGTAATTAATAGTGTATAACTATAATTTGAAAGTTTGTCCAGGAAACTTGTTTTTTAATTCAGTTTCGAGAAAGATAAGATGTTAATTAATTATTTATAAGTGCAGAATCTGGATTTTATAGGAATTCCTAGATTATATAATGGTTAACATCAATTTTCTGGGTCTTTACCCTGGTTGTAGTGAACATATTACAAAGAAAATATCAGTATTATAGTATATGAAGTAGTAAAATTGTTAGAGGTTCTTTTTTGTTAATGACATTGTACAATGTTTATTCATTTTCTACTGCATCGAATTGTTTAACGTTTAATTTTGTAGCAGTTCTTGCATTTTAATTTATAATTCATTAATTTAAACTGTACAAAATACATCAACATGCAAAGATGTTCCAAAATGTTTTGTTAAACACCTAAGAACTTTCATATAATAATGCACTATTGATAACTTTAAATAAACTTACATGTTCTTCATAATCTGATTTTCCTTCCATCCTTGATGTAATTTATAAGTAATTAGATGTGTTTCTAATAATTTGTTAATAATCCAGGCTAACAATTATTCTAGTAAAACTAAAAGATTATAAGAACCACACAATATTTATCAACGTTATGATGATTGTAATATTACAATGGAAATACAGTGATATTGTAGATAAAATTCATTGTTACAATCATGACTCCAAACTGATAACTAAACTATTTACTAACAATATCAGTTGTAAAGCCTTGGACAGCAAATAATAGTACTATCAATAATCTGATGCAACACTAAACTTTATTAATCCCATTATATCCAGCTTTCCTGTGTGCACTACGTAATGACTAGATTGCCTCCAAGTTGTTTCCCCCACTTTTTGTTTACAAGCTCTTTACAATTTAAAACATCCAGTTTATGGCATTTAATCTTTTTAAATCTTCTTATAATTAATAACTGACTATATTTCCGGCGAACGTATTTAATTTTCGTCCATAAATAATACCCAAAATTTAATGTTAATAAGCATTTTGTTTAGGGATTAAAAAAAGCACAAAGAAATACGTAAATAATTAATTAAAAATACGTTACAAAAAATTAGCAAATAATACTAAAAAGGGCGCAATAAAAAAACTAATGAATATACGCAAATATAGCTAATCAGAACTCAATTTTTAACATCTCTTCGCCACAGGAAAGGTGAAGAAAGAGGGGCGGGAGAGAAAGTGGGAATAGGTTGGGGGAAGAGAGGGGGTTAATTGGTGTGTGACGTTGTGAGTGACTAGTGAGGAGGTTGACGAGTGGCACGGCGAAATTAACGGTGCAGAAAAGTGAATTAGAACCTGTCTTTTTTATATACTAATGACAAAATTGTATTTGCGAAATTTGATGCTGCACAGATCTGGATAAAAAAAAACGATGTCTGGTTGAATTTCTCAATTTGAGGTACCTCTTTTTTGTGATCATTCGTTCACATCTATTTGTGGACCAAAATTAGGAATATATTATTGCCTATCATATATTTGTATGCTCAATTATATCTGGAAATTCCTTAATTAGTGAATAAATGTTTATAAAATCGTGTAAAGATGATAATTTATATTTTGCTTAGTCTGGCCTCTGCTTAAGTTCTAAAAGTTCCAAATGTAACTTTGGAATATTTTTAACATAAACTGTATTAAATGATTTAAGGTTGAACCTGTATAAAAATATACAATTATAATCTAAGAGATCCATTAAGCTACTGAAAAATATTACTGAACCAAAACGCCGATTTCTACACCGACCGACCAGTGATTGACAACGAAAAATAGTGATGATGATTGAAACCTCATTTTTTTTTATTACCAATCGAACTTTGCATCGAAGATAAGCGCACTTAATATAAGCTGACGGGCACTTACTGTCTTATAAAAAGTGACGTATATATTTTTATTGTGTCAATCTTCGTTTTTATTACTATTTGCCAACTAATTTAGAAATTTCTTTGTTTTTTGATTTAGGTCTTGAGGGCCGGGATAGGGCCGCGAGCTGGGGTAGATTAAATATTGTCTGAGAAAAGGACATCGTTTAGCACAAACGACAAACGAGTCCCTATTACAACGTGCAATTATGAAAGTATGGTTCTGGAATCTTTGAGGGCAGATTTACAACATTGGGTTAGAGGCTTCCCATGATAGTGCACCTTACTGTGATATACCTATATAATATTAACGACTATTAAGGTATACTAAAAATTCCAAGGTTAGCCTACTGACTGTTTACAAACTGTTCTTGTGAGAATTGAAGTGTGCAATAATCGTTGTAAGTTTTACAATTCGGATTTTTCAAAGAATTTCTCTATTTCTCTAAACTTTTCCTATACTACTTACGTACCATCAGCCAATGAGAAGATATCTTTGCTAATATGTCACGAATAATAAATTGTAAATGTTAATAGGGACATAAACAAATTATCAACACATCTTATTTATTGATAATATTTTCTATGTTCTAAAATAATCCATTATTAAACCATTTTTTAAGTTCTGGTTGTACAGCTGATTTGTATAAATCAGTTTTAAATAAATCTTCATTAAAAGCTTCCATACATTTGCTTTCATCATTTAAATATTCCAATTTAAAAGCTCCTTTCACTTCAGCTATGGTAACTGGTAAAATAATCAAATTGGATGTAAAACTATAGTATTCAGTACGTTTAGCTTCTGAATGAATATGGTCCAATGTTGGTGTCCGTTCTTCAAAACCGTACCCAGCTAATGTAGATTGTAGAGATTTGTGATAGATAGAAATTAATTGATCATAATTTGATCTACGTACATCAGGATGTACACTGACATATATAAAGTACATCAAATCAAATATATATGGATTAATATGTGTTGTTTGGAAATCGAGAAATCTGAAACATAAAGAATAATTCATAATTTTAGTTACACTACGTGACACCGGTAATATTCACCGATACACACATAAAATTTACAAGATTTCCGCTACCGTTGTTATATTGTTTTCAATCATTTGTTTTTTTCTTTAACTTTTTATTTGTCACTTATAACTGTTAATAATGGTACAATATTTAAATATAGTAAGGGTGGCAAATGACGTGAATGGCTTGAATGGTGGTCATCCAATGATGGTTTCCAATACTCAACAAGGTGATCGCGGGGAAACGACGGCACAGTCGCCTTCGGGAGTTTTGGAAGGAAGTGCGGTTAAGGACAAGTTAGCTGCTAATGGATAAAGGATCTGTTGATAAGTTTTGTGAAATTTATTGTATTGAGTTTTAGTAAGTTCGTATATAAAAGGAATTTTGAGAAATATATATAGAGTTAGGTTATTACAAAAGGTTTACATGGGGCGGAGGATTTTGGATTGAAGTGCTTGCAATAATATTAGATCGTTTAGCTAATCCTTAAAGTTCAAGTCCGTAAGTCCATATAGGTGCAAGGAGGAGTGATAAATTCAGTCGTCTTTTATTAGTGTTAATTAGTTTTAATAGAAGTGTTAGTTCTGATAGGAAATAAAGTAGTCTGGCTACAACCGTAATATCTCAATTAAATTTAAGTCACTAATTGTTTAATATTAATATAATTTTTAACTTCCATATGAAATTTTAAATTTCATTTTTTTAAAAATGAAAATATATTTTAAAATTTTTCCAAAAAAATCTGTAGAAGATTTGACGTAGTTTCGTAGATTAAATATTGTCTGAGAAAAGGACATCGTTTAGCACAAACGACAAACGAGTCCCTATTACAACGTGCAATTATGAAAGTATGGTTCTAGAATCTTTGAGGGCAGATTTACAACATTATAATTTTAACATGACATAAAAAAATCTTTTTTTTAGTGTTAATTAATTATTTCTTTAATTAAATTTCTCTTAGTGTTAGATTAATGCAATTAATCTCTATCTAAGTAACATACATGTAATGGCAAACTTGATCAATTGATTATTACTAATTGTTGTGGTGGGGTTCCGCAGAGTTGGAAAGCATTAGAGACATTTTCCGTGGTAGCCTGTTTCATTTTGCGATCATCGACCGGTTTCGGGCGTTCGCCCATCTTCAGGATGCGTTTTTCAGACAGTGTGACAACACAGACTTCCACAGAGCAAATTTAATTTACACACTGACTGGTGTTTTTAACTGCATTTAAAACTAAACTTTTAACTGTGACAACATTTACATGGGGCAGACCGGCAGAAAAATCAAGGAACGATTTACCGAACATATCAGATCGTACAAGTACAACAAAATTGACTCAAATTATGCCAACCACGTAAACACTAACAAACACAAACACGATGACATCACGACCACGATGAAGCTAACACATTCTGGCCATATAGAACGACGACTTGACATAATAGAACTACTCGAAATATATAAACACAAGACACAAAACTTAATAAACGAACAGGCAAAATTTGCCAGTGAACCATTGTTCAAAACACTCTTCCCACAATAGCAACAGAAACGCAATTAACAGTGCAAACATTATACATGCACCAAATAGTTCTTACACAGATTTTAGTTTTAGATCTGCTAGTTATATATATATATATATATATTTAAAAAAAATAAAAGTATGTGTGCGTATTTGGATGATGTATGATGTATGTGAATGTTGTGTAAAAAGGTGATATGTTGAGTGGAATGCATAATTATAAAAATCGCTTAATTTTAAATGATATTAGTGTAAATCCTTATTTAATTTAATGTCTAATTTATTTTTATATATTTTATATTTTATTTTGATTAGTTACTTGTAAAGTAAATCACCCTTCACTGTGTTTAAAAATTAGACCCCCACGTGGTGTTTCCATTGTAAGAAAAATTTGCCCATTAACTACCCAAACATGTGTTTTCCCACCCAGCTGACCATAGCCCTTGACCTAGTTAAAGAGTTTAGTTTCAAATGCAGTTAAAAACACCAGTCAGTGTGTAAACTAAATTTGCTCTGTGGAAGTCTGTGTTGTCACACTGTCTGAAAAACGCATCCTGAAGATGGGCGGAACGGTCGATGACCGGAAGCAGGCTACCACGGAAAATGTCTCTGATGATTATTACTAATAATAACTTTATATTTTAATAATAATATATTTGTATAAGATTGGCCCTGAAAATTTTTGAAATCAAGGAACGATTTACCGAACATATCAGATTGTACAAGTACAACAAAATTGACTCAAATTATGCCAACAACAATTGCTTACAAAAATTGCAGCAACAATTATGACTTAAATTGCATATGAAAATTATTCTGCCAACAACAATTGGTCCCCAAAATATTGAGGATTTTTCATTTACATTAATGTGCTATACTTTTGAATAAATATACCATTAGACCTGCAACTCCCATTGTTAAAATGGCAAACTAGACTTAGGAGCATTTGTTAATTGTCACAAAAAAATTGAAAGTTCTTTCTTTCTTTTTTTTAATTTAAGGCGCTACAACATCTATGGTATTAGCGCCCGGAGCCTTCTCAGTGCACTGCCGGCATCCGGATAGTGTTCTCTCGCTACGAACAACACTGTCCATCACCGAACTGTGAGCTGTAGAGGCTCCTAGGAAGAAAAAATCTAAGGGTAGCACTGGACTCGAACCCGGGACCTCCGCGTGGGAGTCCAACGCACTAACCACTTAGCTAATCCCAAATTGAAAGTTCATTCATATTTTAGTTTTTGAAGAAGAAAAGTAGCTATACTCGTACCATGAACAGATAAGAAGATGAAACATTTGTAAAGATATCTTGGCAAAACTATTCCAAAAAATTAACTTAATTGAATGATGGTTTTTTTTTTTTTTTGTTAATCTATATAAAATACTACCAGATATCTCCAACAGCAATAAATAACTTTTTTCTTTAATCAGTGATATATGATCTTATGAATAAGTATATATTTTTTTTCTCATTTATATGTAAATACCTTAAAATGTATGTCTTACTTGAAAGCAACTGGATAATTCTCATCACAAGGACTATATTTAAACATCATGTTACATGTCCAACAATCGCCATGACACATTGTAATAAAATTATTTTCTTGAGGTACAAATAATTGTTTCACTTTTTTTATAACAGTTTCATGTTGTTTGTAAAGTCTATCTCCAATCTCTTTCCTAGAATAATATTAAATACTTTATTAACAAATATGATTTAATGAGATTTTTAAAAAGAAAATTTGTATTTTGTTCGAAAAATATGAATTATATCATAATTAAAGTAAATTATATATAAAACAATAATAGTAAAACTGCTATATTTCTACCAAAGTATTACTATTTAATATAAACAACAGTTATCAATTTGTTATCAACTGAGTGAAGTGTATTGTGATGGATGCCAGAAACACATTTTATTTGAAAAAGATTATTTCAAGAATATCCTAACATTCAAAAGAGTAAGCCAGGTAGAAAAAGTCCAGTTACTGGGAAGAGTTCATGAACCTTGATAGCATTGTCCTACCCCTTCTTCACACAGGGGAGGAATTGAACGAGCAAGTAAAGACATTCCTTCAAGATAATTTTGTTGTAGACACCGAAGCAGAACAGTTGTTTTTTTTTCGCCCTCTTTTCGCATCAGTGCATATTAATAAATTTATAATATCTTGCAAATAACTTGTAGTTATTATTTCAATAGAATATATTTATTGTTAGCAGTGGTGACTACTTTCTTATTTCTGATACTTCACTCTCTTAAACATACGTATACTTACAAGCCCTTTTACTAAACCGCTCGTGCACTACAAACATACAACACAACATCACAATAGCATTTCAGTATCAACTGAATTTGCTCTGTAGCAGTCTATGTTATTACACTTTTCAACAAAAATATCCTAATGATCGCCTAACGCCTGAATCCGGTCGATGACCACATAAAGAAGCAGGCTACCACGGTAAATATCTCAGATAAACAACAGTTACGTTTGGCAAATTAGTTGGCTGGGACCAAAGAAGAAACAAAAACAAAAACAAAAAAATCTGGTGTGAAACACTCAGACAACTTTCTCTTACTCCTGTTCTCAAAGTATAATTGATAAATGTTATAGTTTGTATACTAAATTTTATGAAATTCGTCGAAAACTGAAAAACTGTTCAGTAAAAGCGTACCTCCGGTTTACCAATTTTCTTAAAACTTGGAATTTTGGACATCTATTTATTTCTAATTAATTTTCTTTGAATGATAGAATTGTATAATCAACTATGATACCAATTTAGAGGAAGCTGTAACCCCCAACCCTCCCCTAAAAGTGCCCTTAAATGAATATTCCCAGAGATATGTTTTTAATAAAAGATGTAGATCTTTGCATGTTTAGTTTATATACGGAGTTTCAAGAAATTCGTCGAAGCCATTTTTGAGAAAATCGCGAAAAAGTGAAAAAATCATTTAGTAAAGTATTGAAAAAAACGCACTTCCGGTTATCCGATTATTTTCAAAAACTCGGAATTTCAACAACATATTTAATTTTAATTAACATTATTAGATGACAGATTGTCTAATAAACTGAAATAGCAGTTAAGATGAAACGTAACCCCCTCACCTCTCCCCCAGAAGTGCCCTTAATGAATTTTCCTCCCTGAGAACAGTTTCAAATAAAGTTGAGCTAATTGTCTAATATACTGAAACAGCAGTTAAGATGAAAACCTAACCCCACCCCTCTCCCCCAGAAGTGCCCTTAAATGAATTTTCCTGGAGAAATGTTTCAAATAAAAGTTGTAGCTCT
>JAAEAF010002153.1:0-12610 GCA_011037195.1 Triatoma infestans | reverse complement strand
AAAAAAAAATGAAAAATTTAATAGTTGTGGCAATATATTTGGAAAAGATGAGAAAAGTAAAATATTCACCTTTAAATCTTCCAATACCATCAGATCGTAAGGCCGATAGCCAATAAGATTGCACCATAATTTATCATTGTTATCTTGGTATTCATTCATCAATGCTTCTAATTTTTGAAATACATCCGTATAAACCTGAAAAATTTAGACCAGCTACGTATAACTTACAGATAAATATTTCCTTGGCGTTACTCCGATAACAAGAATTTTGTTATATAATCCGTGAGTCAGGTGCGTAAGCATGGTGAATTCTAAAACACAGAGGTCTTCGGGTTGATACGGCGTCAATCGTTTGTTGTAAACTGACTTTTCACACGAAACAACACTTTATAACTAAGAATAAACAACTGAGGCGATATCAACCTGAAGAGCTAAGTGTTTTTTTTGACCGCTGAAGCCTGTAAGATTATAAGGTAAATTCTAATTGGTATGAAATAGTATCCAGTTCTGACAAAGTTGCATTAGACTTTTAATGGCAATTACAAGCTCTTAAGGCAATTAAAAAAACAATTATTTGCAGAAAATCAGAGGCCAATAACAAACGGAAGAGTTCTTAGCAGACCTTCGCAGAGCTTGTAAAGACCATCTCAACCAGGGTCTGGCAGCTTTTAAGGATTGTCGTGGGTCTGTTGACTGGGCTTACTGAGCCTGGGTAATAATGCTCACTCTGTCTCGCTTGACTGAGAAAGAAACATCTCTCCATGTTATTTAAAAAGCGAAGATCTGGAAAAGTGTGAATCATTCAAATGATTGTTGAATCTCATACTCGTGCGCATAAGGGCACGTCGCAGTCAGCATTGGTGAGGCCTGCTGATTGGCACCAGGCTTGCATATTATGCTTTGTATTAGTGTGCAGTATAAATAAATTAACCGAGAGTTAACACGTAGTTCATTCTAGATTGCTGATTGTAAGCCATTAGGACTAATCCCCCTTTCTATATTTTATATTATTCAAATCTAAAAATTACTTATAGAGAAATTTTCTCATTCGAAATTTACTTAAAAATACATATTGTATACCTTAGTTTCAATCTTAAATACTGGAATTTCTGAGAGTGCTTCCAATTTGTCCTTGTGTTCATGAGCTTTTTTCAATATAACAGACATTTTGGACTTTTGTCCGTTGCGTAGTATCACAGTCAGTTTTGCTCTATAAATAATACTGGCATAGTTATCACCTTCGGGTATTGCTTGTTTCATTTCAATATCAATAATTCTTGACACTGATTTCTCATTCATAAATTTATTTAATAAAGATTCCAACCAAATACATTGTTCCTAGAAAAACAAAAGTTAAATTAAATGGTAATAAAAATTTATATTTCAATAAATGGTTTTTCTTTTGTTTTTTAATTTAAGGCGCGTCAACATCTATGGTCATTGGCGCCCGGAGCGTTCTCAGTGAACTGCCAGCATCCGGACAGTGTTTTCTCGTTGCAGACAACACTGCCCATCACCGGATAGTGAGCAGTAGAGGCTCCTAGCAAGAAAAAAACTAGGGAGCATAGCTGGAATCGAACCTGAGTCCTCCGCGTGGAAGTCCAGTTTGCTAACCACTTGGCTATTCCCTTCCCTATTCCAAGAAATTGTTATTATTAAAATGTAAATTATTTCCTCCAGATAATTAATTTGAATTTAGAGCATTTTTTGTTAATGGAATCGTTCAAGGTATATGGTATCGTCATTCAAGGTTCAAGGTATCGTTATTGATCTACCCTCTATACATTCTTCTCTCCTCACACAGTATCGTAAAACATAATAATATGATGTTTAAGTGCAAGCAGTTAGTTTGTGGTTCCATCAATCACCAAATCCTATTGGGTGTGATATGATGGAATCATGTTAGAGAATTTATCACACAAATGTTAGACTCAATAGTTCCAACGGCAGCCGCAACAAATGTGTGTTGATGCTTAAAATACCAGAACATTATGATGTAAACAAATTTCAAGACCAGCATTGAAATGTTCCACTAAACTAGGCCACACTAGCTCATCACCGTAAGAACAAGCAAGAGTTCTAAATAGCTATATGAGCAAGCGCCTCACCACACCCAACGCTACCATCCTATATTCATCATGCTACCAACATAAACACTTTTCGCACGGTCCCTCCATATACTCTTCCTTTCTTACAAAGTATACAATATAATATACGTTGTGCTTATAAGCAAGTAGTCGATAGTATGTGCTCTTTATTACACCCACCAATAATCATCGCTGCCATTAAAGTTACTTTCATGTTTAGAACACTAATCCTATCATCAATTATTTATTAACTATTTCCGACGCAATACTCTTATGTAATTAGGTTTGAAAGATTTGTTCGAAAGTTATTCTCTCCCGAAATTTTAATAAGTACAAAAACTAGTTTGAAAAATTCTTGAGCACTAAGTCTGGGTAATATAATATATTAATGTCGATATCCTGGCAAAAGATGCTATTATGTCGGGTTACGGTAGCTAGTTTGGGAGATAATAGTAATGCTTTGAAAAGTCGTTATTTAGAATTATGGCAGGACAAATATTAAAATGAATTTACAGGCAAATATTATTCACACATACAGCCTCGTATCCCTTGTAAAGCTTGGTTTGAAGAGTTGGATGGAGAAAGGCATTTTTATATCACGATAAAAGAGATTTAACCATTACCTCACCAAGCCGCACCTTTATAAAATACACATCGTAAATAGTCCCAAATGCGATTGTGGTAACCGGAAGGATGGCCGATATCAATCATTTACTCTTTAGGTGTAACATATATAGTATAAAAGAAACTGGTGTGAAACACTCACACAACTTTCTCTTACCCCAGTTTTCGAAATTGAAATTAACAAATTTTATAGTTAGCGTGACAAATTTAATGAAATTCGTCGAAAACTGAAAAAACTGTTCAGTAAAAGCATACTTCCGGTTTACTAATTTTCATGAAACTCGGAATTTTGGTCATTTATTTATTTCTAATTAATTTTGTTTGGATGGCAGAATTGTATAATCAACTATGATATTACTTAGAGAAAAACATAAACCCACCGCTTCACCAAAAGCCCCCTTAAATAACATTATAAGGAGAAATGTTACAAATATAAGTTGTAGCTCTTTATGTGTGTAGTATACAGTCCTAGTTTAAAGAAAATCGTTGGTGCCATTTTCGAGAAAATATCAGAAAACTGAAAAAAAGCATTTCCGTAAAAATGCACTTCCGGTAATCTGATTTTTTTCAAATTCGGAATATCAATAACACATGTAATTCTAATTAATATTATTTAGATGACTGAATTATATAGTAAACTGAAATTGCACTTTAAAGGAAAACCTACCCCAACCCTCCCCCAAAAGTACCCTGAAATGAATTTTTCCGGAGAAATGTTTCAAATAAAAGTTGTAGTTCTTTCTATGTGTAGTTGATTTACCAAGTTTGAAGAAAATCGTCGGAGCCATTTTTGACAAAATTGCAAACAAAAAAAAAACTAGTAAAGTGGTACTTCCGGGGTTGAGGAATTTTGATAGATGACTTGTCCGATCCCATGATGATAACTAAACGGAATATCAAGTTTGAACTTTCTACGATTTTTCGTTTTTTCGCTCTTCGCTCTTCTGTTGAAATACACACACAGACCATTTTCTAAAAACACTTTTTTGGACTCAGCGTATTTCAAAACAGATATTTCCGGTAAAAACACGATATCGAGAATTAGATACTATTACAATATTTCCTCTTACTAAGATTAAGAGAAAGTAAATGGAGAAAAGTTTTCAACCGAACTGTCCGAGAATGTACGATTTGTTTGCAGCACAAGAAGCATATTGGCACTAATAGAAAAAGAAGCATTTTTTTGCATATTTTTTTATTTCATAAAAGAGAATAAAATAAAAATAATGTAATTCGGATTAGGAATTATATTTCAGTATACCTTAGTTCTGTGTCTCCAAAAAATCAAACTTGATATTTAGTTTAAAACGCTGGGGGGGGGAGGGTGATATGATATGAAATTCTTATTAAAACATCGTTCACCGAAACTGAATGGTATGGAAAATTTTCCTTAGTTTCTATACTATTCTTCATGACATGTTTCTCAAGAAGAAGAAGTTGAAGACTGAGATTAAACATAAGAAGCATATTACGAATGATGTCGTAGATATTGTATAGCATAGCGAACCCAACCACATATTCATCAGTTATGAATGATTGTTCAAATTTTTGTCAGATTTTCTCAAAACAAGCTCCTATATTATTTACAATAGTGTATAACTAAATAGTGTATAACTTAACAATATATTAATAAATAGTGTATAACTAAATAGTGTAAAACTTAACAATGTATTAATAAATAGTGTATAACTGTAATCTGAAAATTTGTACAGGAAACTTGTTTTTTAATTGAGTTTCGGGAAAGATAAGATGTTAATTAATTATTTATAAGTGCTATCTGGATTTCATAGAAATTTCTAGATTATATAATGGTTAACATCAATTTTCTGGATCTTCGCCCTGGTTGTGAACATATTACAAACAAAATATCAGGGTTATAGTATATGAAGTAGTAAAATTGTTGGAGGTTCTTTTTTGTTTATAATATTGTACAATGCTTATTTATTTTCTACTGCATCAAATTTTTTCACGTTCAATTTTGTAGTAGTTCATGCATTTCAATTTGTAATTCAACAACTTGAACTGAACAAAATACATAAACATGCAAAAATAACCCCCAAAATTTTCGTTAAAATCCCAAGAACTTTCATATAATAACGCACTATTGAAAACTTCAAATAAACTTACATGTTCATTACAATCTGATTTTCCTTCCATCCTTGATGTGATTTATAAGTAATTAGGTATGTTTTTAAGAATTTGTTAATAATCCAGACAAACAATTATTCTAGTAAAAATAAAAGAATATAAGAACCACACAATATTTATCAACTTATGATGATTGTGATATTACAATAGACATGCAGTGATAATGTAGATGAAATTCGTTGTTACAATCATGACTCCAAACTGATAACTAAACTATTTACTAACAATATCAATTGTAAAGCCTTGGACAGCAAATAATAGTACTATCATTAATCTGTTGCCACACTAAAATTTATTAATTCCATTATATCCAGCTTTCCTGTCTACAATACTAAATGTCCTTACGTAATGTGGAAATAGTATTTTATTAAACTACCATGTCATTCAATTATCTTACACTATTATTTTGCTTTTCAATACCAAATAATTTGAAATGGTAGTAAATTAAGTGGAATCTTTACAATTATTTATAATTGCGCTTAATTAAATTCAGGTTGAAAATTATGTGCATTAAAATCTTATGCAACTATTACTTAGAAATACGAATATTTATTATTTCCGTCGCTATCGACATTTTGTTAATTAGATACTATTAGATTATCACTTTCATAATCTAGTTTTAAAGTTTGGATTGTAATGTAATATTTTTCATTATTGCTGCACAGGAGAAGATAAACTTCTTTATCATCTTTAAAAAAGATTTAACTTCTTTATTAAAAATAGTAAGGTCTGCATGGGCCAATGGTATGTTATAAACCGTCATTACGTTCATTTTTATCTCTTCAGGGTAGTTCGTCGCTTGATTGCACGATCCACACCTACAAGAATCAATATGGACGATTGTAAAAAAAAAAAGAAGCAGTGAGGCTGGGTATAAAATTTCTTCATCTAACACATTAATTGCTTGGCTTTATTTTTTCCTCCCATAATTCTGATTGGCTGTTAGATGACGAGGTTAATGTGTTCCGTCTCATGTTCTTCCCAGACGGAGTATAGGATGATTGGCTCCATTTGACCAGAACACGTCTGTTCAGAGAAAAGAGGCATCTTTTTTTTATAAAAACCTGACGCGGTCTCGAGCTGAAGACTCATTGTTTTGCATAGCAATGCCGTGGAAGACTAAAAGATCAGTGACTTAGTTTTTATGTTGTTTTCTATTACATACTTTCTCCTATTCTAGATGTAGATAATTTCAATGTAGATTCTGCTAAACATTTTGTAGCTTTGCTGTCGGAAAAAATGAGAGTGAATCAGAGATATAGTTTTCTAGCTAATAAGTCGGCCTCGAGGTTTCATCTCGTCTACAAGCGGCTCGATAATAATCTGGAATATATTCGCCAATTTAGTATTTACAAAGTTAGTCGGCTTTTTTAAATTGAGATCTGAGAAGATGGACTTCAATTATTAACCATGGAGACAAAACTTTAAACATAATTGCTCACTCTGTAATTTAAATACTGTGTGTGTGGCTCACTTTCTGGGTGAATGCCCGATTTTGTCGCCTTACCGTTTAGGGTGTTTTGGATTGTTATTTATAGAATGTTATGTTCTTATTTAAACACAGTTTTTATTTTAGGATACATTAGTTATATCAGTCAACTCTACAGACGGACTATTTGTCCATTGTCTATTAATGTAAATATTCAACATTTTTGTATTACTATTAATAAAAATAAAACTTTATTAATTAATTACTTTCTCCTATTTAGATTCCACAACATTATTTCTAATATTAATAGTTTTTTGGTTTTGTTTTCTATCTGTCTAATAATACCTGTTTGTTTGTAATTTTTACGACAATAGAGTTTTCCTTAAAGTTTCAGACTAATTTTTTAGACCAGTATTCTGATTTTCTTCTCCGATATTACTTACTTTTTGACAACCTCTAAAAGTACATATTTTTTATGTGATCTTTCATGCATTGATTAGTTCCATACTTTGATACAATTTCATGGAGTACAATTATTTATTTCTTAGATTTAAGATTAACATTATTTAGATTTCTTTTGCCAAAATCAATTACATATTATAGAAACTATTTTTGAGTCATCCACATTTAAAGAAATGGTTGTTTGTGTTTTTTAATCATTTGCCATCTATACAGAAGTTTTATCTTCAACTACTTGATCATTTACAACGTTCCATACACATTCTTTCATAAGCAATATAATTTTTCTGCTGCAGACATTTAAAAAATATACTTTACAGCCTTTGTGTCTGGTCTTAATTTATCCTTTCTTATGAAATATTATAATTTATCTTTTACCAGATTTAGGATCTGGTAATCTGCTCTAATAATTTGGGCCCATAACCTGTTAATGTTTCAATGAGAAGTAAGGAATATCAACACAAATAAACTACTTTTATATTTCTTTTACTTAAATTACAAAAAAAAAAAAAAAAAAATAAAGACAAATGATAATAAATCACATGCGTAAAAGTAAATTCAATAAATTATATTTCCAACACTATCAGCCAATGACTGCAAGATATCTTTGCTAGTATGCCACGAATAATAAATTGTAAATTTTGACAGGGACATAAACAAATTATCAACACAACTTATTTATTAATAATGTAGTCTATGTTCTAAAATAATCCACTATTAAACCATTTTTTAAGTTCTGGTTGTACAGCTGATTTGTATAAATCAGTTTTAAATAAATCTTCATTAAAAGCTTCCATACATTTACTTTCATCATTTAAATATTCCAATTTAAAAGCTCCTTTCACTTCAGCTATAGTAATTGGTAAAATAATCACATTGGATATAAAACTATAGTATTCAGTACGTTTAGCTTCTGAATGAATATGGTCCAATGCTGGGGTCCGTTCTTCAAAACCGTACACAGCTAATGTAGATTGTAGTGATTTGCGATAGATAGAAATTAATTGATCATAATTTGATCTACGTACATTAGGATGTACACTGACATATAGAAAGTGCAACACATCAAATATATATGGATTAATATGTGTTGTTTGTAAATCAAGAAATCTGAAAAATAAAGAATAATCCAAAATTTCAGTTGCAGTATGTTCTGAGCAGTGGTGATAATAAGCCGGTCCTTATCCGGTAATGTACGTAAAATTTGCAAGATTTCCCCCATCGTTGTTATATTGTTTTCGACTAATTGTTTTTTTTTCAAGTTTTTGTCATTTACAACTGGTTTATAAGGGTACAATAAATAAGTATGGTAAGGGTGGTAAATGGCCTGAATGGCTTGAATGATGGTTATCCAGTGATGAATTTCATTAGTCAACAAGGTGATCGCGGGGCTAACGACCCCTCGGGGCTTCAGCCCGATCGCGAGGAACGATGTGTGGTTGAGGACAAATTAGCTATTAACGGATTAGGGTGTGTTGATAAGTTTTGTGGAATTTATTCTAAACGAGTTTTTAGTAAGTTTCGGATATAAAAGGAAATTTGATATCTTTATGTATATATAGGTTACTGACATAGAATGAAGCGTTCAAAATGCGGCGAAGGATTTTAGATTGAAGTGTTTGGTAATCGGTTGATATTAAATCGTTTAGTTCGATTCCAGTATTCTAAAAACTTACTTGATTGAATGATTGTTTTTTTTTTTTTAATCTTTATAAAAAAACTACCAAATACCTCCAACATGAATAAATAAAATTTTTGTAATCATTGATAGATGATGCTATGAATAAATAATTTTTTTTTTTTCAGTTAATTATAGATAGCTGTGGAAAATTAATGTCTTACTTGAAAGCAATTGGATAATTCTCATCACAAGGACTATATTTAAACATCATGTTACATGTCCAACAATCGCCATGACACATTGTAATAAAATTATTTTCTTGAGGTACAAATAATTGTTTAAGTTTTTCTATAACAGTTTCATGTTGTTTGTAAAGTCTATCTCCAATCTCTTTCCTAGAATAATATTGAATAATTTATTATCCAATATGATTTAATGAGATTTTAAAAGTTAACTTCAATTGTAGTTCCAAAATCAAGAATTATATCATAATTATCTATAAAACAGTAATAGTAAAACTGCTATATTACTACAGAAGAATTATTATTTAAATTTAAGAATAATTGTTGCTTGCATATATTACTTTCTCTTACTCCTAGTAAGAGGAAGTATTGAAATCGTGTCAAATTTTCGATATAAAGTTTTCACCGGAAATATCCGTTTTGAGGTCCCCTGAGTCCAAAAAAGTGGTTTTTTTAGCAAATGGTATGTGTGTATGTGAACATCATAGCTCAAAAACGAAAAACCCTAGAAAGTTGAAACTTGATATTCCGTTTAGGTATCACCATGGGATCTGACAGTGGCATCATGTCAATAATCCTCAACCGGAAGTACCACTTAATAGTTATTTTTATTTTTTTTTTTTTGTTTTTGTCTCAATCAAAAGCTTCGACGATTTTCTTCAAACTTGGGTATATCAACACACATACAAAGAGCTACAACTTTTGATTTGTAACGATTCTCTGGGAAAATCCATTTAAGGGCAAAGTCATGGGGGAAGTGTGGGGTTAGGTTTTCATCTAAAGTCCTATTTCAGTTTATTAAACAATTCTATAATCTAAATAATGTTAATTAGAATTGAATATGTTGTTGAAATTCCGAGTTTCAAAAAAATCGGATAACCGGAAGATCATTTATTACTTTACCACTTTACTAAATGACTTTTTTCACTTTTTTGCCATTTTTCTCTAAAATGCCTCCGCCGATTTTCTTGAAACATTCTATATAAAATAAACATACAATGATCTACAACTTTTATTTAAAACATTTCTCTGGGAAAATGCATTTAAGGTCACTTTTGGAGAAGGGGTGGGGTTATGTTTTTCTCTAAAATGCTATCATAGTTGATTATACAATTCTATCATCCAAACAAAATTAATTAGAAATAAATAGATGACCAAAATTCTAAGTTTTAAGAAAATTAGTAAACCGAAAGTGCGCTTTTACTGAACAGTTTTTTCAGTTTTCGACGAATTTCATTAAATTTGGGTACACAAACTATAACATTTGTTAATTATAATGTTGAGAACAGGAGTAAGAGAAAGTTGTGTGAGTGTTTCACACCAGATTTTTTTTACTTTCTTTTATTCCTGGTTAGAGGAAGTATTGTAATCGTGCCAAATTACTATTTAAGAGAAAGTTTAAGGATAGCACTGTTGGATTCAAACCCGGGACAACAGCGTGGGAGTTGAGCGCGCTATCACTGAGCTAATCTTTTCATTAATATTAAGTAAATTACGATAATAATTCTCGACCTTTTGATTATAGGCGTTGAAGACATTGAGGAGCGATAAAAAGCACTCTTTAAAAGATTATCCAAACTTTCGACAAATTTATTATCTCCTTTGAGGGGTAAAAATGAAAAAGCGTTCAAAAAAACTTTTTAAAAAACAAAATACATAGATTCTACCGGGGGAATGGCTACTCAGCCTACGCCACCGCGACACCCCAAGTAAATACATAACAATACAGTAAAAACAAAATCTCAAAAAAAGTAAACAAAAATAGCTAAAATTTGTTTTTTTGTCATGTAATGGGAACTTTTCTGTACAACATAGCGGCCGTCCCTCTTGGCCCATCCCCTCGCTACTCACTTTACCCCTCACCAATTACTTAACCCCCTCGCCTACCACTAACCTTATCCTTTTTTTAATTTCTTCCCCCACCCATCCTGAATATTCAAAAAGATGAAGAAAGTTCGGCCACGCTTGGCTCAGCAACTTCGGCTGTCCTCGAGAGGGTAGGAGTGGTGGGGGACGCTCAAATTAGCATTGCCGAAAGCATAGCGATCCCCGTTTTTTACCTATATGAAAGTGATGGACTTGGATGGCAAAGGTTGCAAGATCGCTTTTACTGACCTCAGCAAAAAACAAATTTTTTTAACACATTTACTTCAATGGTGGGAGAGAGAGTTATCTGAGGGGAGGGAAAAAATAGGTGGAGGAGTAAGTTGTAGGTGACGGGTAAGTGAGTAAGGAGAGGGAGTTGGGCGTGGGGGCGGCCGCCATGTTGTGCAGAAAAGTGGCCTAGAACTGTTCTTTATTACCTACTAATAAATATTCGTTTTGATTTTCTCAGGACAGCTTCACAATCAAGTAAAGTTCACAAAAAATGAACTTTAAACAGATCAAATATGATTTTCACCCTATGAACTGTTGTAATTTTAACTATTCGGATACGATAAGCCATTATTTATTAAAAATGCGAGTTTTTCAATTTTTTATTTGGAAATAAATATTTAGGCAATTTCATTGCAGATGACATCGAGCACGAGAGGATACAAAATTTACTGTATTGTGATTCAATGATTACAATTACAAACTCATATTATTTAATTGATGAAACGGTCAAATTAAAAAGCTTAAATATAATTAATCAATTACAATAACAATGACTGGAGGTAGAAGATTTTGTGTATTCATAATATGTTTAAGAAGTATTTCGGTTTTTATTTCAGTATTTATCTATATTGATTATACTTCACATTTCTGTTATTTTTATTATTATGATAATTAATCATAATTGATTGGGAAGCAGGTGATGTTAACTCTATTTTTTATTGACGAAAGATTGTTATCTTTATCTCTAGCTGGATCCCTCCTTTTATATATTATTTTATTCTCTTTCTGTGTAATTTCTCATTTATTTTATCCCCTCTCATTTATTTTATCTACCTCATTGTTGTGGTAGATAGCAAAGTTTGCTACATTTTTATATGTTAAATTACCTACAAAAACTTATCTTCAATACAAATAATGACTAAACACTTAACACAATCAAGCAAATGAAATAAAAAAGATTTTGATATTTACTTTGTCTCAAATAACTCTAATAACAAAAAAGTATAATTATCAGCTAATATTTGTTTAGTTTTACAGTAATTATAGTTAGTATTAGCTCAGTCTAGAACAATGTTTTTCTTTTAATAAACTGTAATATTAATTAGTCAATGGCAAATATTGATAGAATTCTCAAATTTATTTATGTATATGTCCAGACCCCTTGTATAAGGCGAAAGGCGTTTAAACAAAGTAAATTGAACATAAATATGATTATGTTTTATACAAACCATTCAGCAGTCCAGTACTTTTTTATTGTCCTTGATAGAACTATCAAACCACATTTAAATAATCTTTCTATTATAACAGATTCTATTTCCCAATGAAATGGCGCTAAATCGCCTTTATCTAGTAGTCCTTTTTGCATGAGTACATATCCAAGTGCATGTAAACGACCTAAACTGTGCAATACAAGTGTTGAATGATTCAAATCTAACATTTTCTTTCTGTCAGCAACTACATAGTTTTTTAACTAGAAAAAAAAAAATGAAAAATTTAATAGTTGTGGCAATATATTTGGAAAAGATGAGAAAAGTAAAATATTCACCTTTAAATCTTCCAATATCATCAGATCGTAAGGCCGATAGCCAATAAGATTGCACCATAATTTATCATTGTTATCTTGGTATTCATTCATCAATGCTTCGAATTTTTGAAATACATCCGTATAAACCTGAAAAATTTAGACTATCTACGTATTACTTATACATAAATATTTCACTCTCGTTGTTTCGATACCAGGAGGTTTGTTGTATAATCCATGAGTGAAAGGCGTAAACAAGGTAAATTCTAAAACACAAACGTCTTCGGGTTGATATAGCGTCAGTGGTTTGTTGTAATCTGACGTTTCACCCATATTACAATAGCTTTCTTCAGTGTAGTGTCGCCTCTAAAGATGAAACAA